>JANJGN010000029.1:1872179-1874679 GCA_026770705.1 Isurus oxyrinchus | reverse complement strand
CACCACACACACACACACACACACACACACACAAACTCACACACACACTCACACACACACTCACGCATACACACACACACACACACACATTCACACACACACACACACACACACTCACTCACACACACACTATCAAACACACACACACACACACAGTCACACACACTCACACACACACACTATCACACACACACACTAACACAACACACTCACACACACACACACACACTCACACACACACACTCACACACTCACACACACACTCGCACGCACACACACTCACAAACACACTCACAAACACACTCACACTCACACACACTCACACACACACACTCACAAACTCATTCACACACACACACACACTCACACACAAACTCACACACACTCACACGCACACACTCACACACACACACTCACACACACACACACACACACACACACACACACACACACTCACATGCACACACACTATCACACATAAACACACTCACACTAACACACAGATACACTAACACACATACACGCACTGACACATAAACACACAGACAAACTCACTCACACACGCACACACTCGCACACACATTCACACACACACACACACATACACACACACATACACACACATACACACACACACATTCACACTCACAGACACACATGCACACAGACAAACACACACTCACACACACACAAACAAACGCTCACAGACACACACTCACACACAGTCACACACACACACACGCACACACACACACAGACTCACACACACTCACACTCACACTCTCACACACACACACATATACATACACACATTCACTCACATGCACACACGCACACATATGCACACACACACATACACAGACTCACACACACACACTCACACATACATACATACACACACACACACATAAATATACACACACACACACATTCACACACACACACTCACACACAAGTGCACACACACAAACACACATGCACACAAACACATGCGCACACACATATACATACATACACACATGCACACACAAACACACACACACATGCACACACACAAACACACACACACATTCACATACACACATTCACACACAAAATCACACATACACATACACACACACACACTCACAGACACACGCACACTCACACACTCATACACACTCACATACACATGCACACACACACACACACACACTCACACACACCCACACTCACAAACTCACACTCACACACGCTCACACACACACACACACACACTCACAAACACATTCACACACACACACACTCACACACACACTCACGCACACTTACACACACACACACACTCACACACAAACTCACACTCACACACTCACACACACACTCACACACACACACTCACACACTCACACACACACGCACTCACACACTAACACACACACACTCACACACACACACACACACACTCAAACACACACACACACACTCAAACACACACACACTCACACACACACACTCACACAATAACACTCACACACACACTCACACACACACACACACTATCACACACACACATACTCACACACACACACACAATAACACACACACACTGACACAGACACACACACTCACACACACACACACTCACACACACACACTCACACACTCACACACACTCACACACACACTCACACACACACACTCACACAGACACACACACGCACTCACTCAATCACACACAACCAAACACACACACACACACACATACTCAAACACAAACACACTCTCACACACACACTCACACACACACTCACACACCCTCAAACTCACACACACACACACTCATACACACACTCACACACACACTCACAAGCACACTCACAAACACACTCACACTCACACACACTCACAAACACACTCACACACACAGTCACACACACACACTCACAAACAAATTCACACACACAGTCACACACACTCACACATACACACTCACGTACACACTCACACACACACACACTCACACACAAACTCAGACACACACTCACACACACACACACACAATCACACACACTCACACACACACGCACACACACACAGACTCACACACACTCACACTCACACACACACACGCATATACATACACACATTCACTCACACGCACAAACACACACGCACACACTCACACACACACACACATACGCACTTACACACACACACTCACACACACATATACATACACACACACACACGCACACACATACACAGACTCACACACATACATATAGACACACACACACAAACATTGACACACACACACTCACACACACGTGCACACACACAAACACACATGAACACAAACACATGCGCACACACATATACATACATACACAAACATGCACACGCAAACACACACATACATGCACACACACACATACTCACACACGCACACATACACAAACACACACACACAAGCACACACACACACAAATGCACACACACACACACACACACACTCACA
>JANJGN010000029.1:1844679-1847179 GCA_026770705.1 Isurus oxyrinchus | reverse complement strand
ACACACACACACACTCACACACATACGCATTCACACACACACTCACACACTCACACACAAACCCTCACACAAACACACACACACATTCACTCACACACACACACACATGCACACACTCACACACACACTCACACACACACGCACTCACACACACATACACGCACACACACTCACACTCACAGACACACACACTCACAGACACACATGCACACACACAAACACTCACACACAAACAGACAAATGCTCACAGACACACACTCACACACACTCACACACACACACACACTCACACACACACAGACTCACACACACACTCACACTCTCACACACACACATATACATACACACATTCACTCACTCGCACACACACACACGCACACACTCACACACACACTCACACACACACGCACTCACACACACACACACTCACACACACACATAAATACACACACGCACACACACACAAACACACACACACATATGCACACACACACATACACAGACTCACACACACATACTCACACACACATACATACACACACACACATAAATATACACACACACACATTCACACACACACACTCACACACACGTGCACACACACAAACACACATGCACACAAACACAGACTCAAACACACTAACACACACACACACACACACTCACACACGCACACAGTCACACACACACATACACATTCACACACACACTCACACACACACTCACATACACTCAAACACACACACACTCACACACTCACACATACATATACACACACACACACATTCACATACACACACTCACACACACGTGCACACACACAAACACATATGCACACAAAGACAGACTCACACACACTCACACTCACACACACATATATACATACACACACGCACGCACACACACATACACAGACTCACACACACACACACACATACACACACGCACACACGCACACATATACATGCACACAGACACATACACAGACTCACACACACACACACATACATACACACACACATACATACACACGCACACACACTCACACACACGTGCACACACACAAACACACATGCACACAAACACATGCGCACACACATATACATACACACACACACAAGCACACACACTCACAAATGCACACACACACAAGCACACACATATGCACACACACACCCACACACACACATGCACACTCACAAACACACACACACACATTCACATACACACATTCACACACAAAATCACACATACACATACACACTCACACACACTCACAGACACACACACACTCACACACTCATACACACTCACATACACATACACACGCACACACACACTCACACACACCCACACTCAAAAACTCACACTCACACACGCTCACACACACACACATACACTCACACACACACTCACACACATACTCACAAACACACACACACACACACTCACAAACACATTCACACACACACTCACACACACACAATCACACACTCACACACACACACACTCACACACAGACTCACACACACTCACACTCACACACACACTCACACACACACTCACACACACACACACACACTAACACACACACACTCACACACACACACACACACACACACTCAAACACACACACACTGACACACACACACACACACACACACACACTCACACACACACTCACACACACACACTATCACACACACACACTCACACACACACACACACAATAACACACACACACACTCACACAGACACACACACACACACCACACACTCACACACACTCACACAAACACTCACACGCACACACTCACACAGACACACACACACACACTCACTCACTCACACACAATCAAACACACACACACACACACATACTCTAACACAAACACACTCTCACACACACACCCTCACACACACACACTCACACACACTCACAAACTCACACACTCACACACACTCACACACACTCAAACTCACACACACACACTCATACACATAAACGCGCACACACACACACTCACACACACACACACTCACAGACACACTCACAAACACACTCACAAACACACTCACACTCACACACACTCACAAACACACTCGCACACAGTCACACACACACACACACACACTTACAAACAAATTCACACACACAGTCACACGCACTCACACATACACACTCACACACTCACACACACACACTCACACACACAACACACAATCACACACACACTCACAAGCGCACACACACAGACTGACACACACTCACACTCACACTCTCACACACAAACATATACATACACACATTCACTCACACGCACACACACGCACACACACACACACACTCACACACACTCACTCACACACAGACAGACTCACTCACACAATCACACACACTCACACACAGACACACTCACACACACACTCACAAACACACACACACACACTAACAAACCCGTTCACACACACACACACACATACACACACACTCACACAC
>JANJGN010000029.1:1764911-1784579 GCA_026770705.1 Isurus oxyrinchus | reverse complement strand
CACTTTCCTCCCCTCTTGCCCCCCACCTCCCCCCACCCTCCCCTCCTCTACTGTTACAGGGTGGAGTGAGGATATATGTGGACTGTGCACTGTTACAGTGTGAGGTGTAATGGGGATATATCTGGACTGGACACTGTTACAGTGTGAGGTGTAATGGGGATATATCTGGACTGTGCACTGTTACAATGTGAGGTGTAATGGGGATATATCTGGACTGTGCACTGTTACAATGTGAGGTGTAATGGGGATATATCTGGACTGTACACTGTTACAGTGTGAGGTGTAATGGGGATATATCTGGACTGTACACTGTTACAGTGTGAGGTGTAATGGGGATATATCTGGACTGTACACTGTTACAGTGTGAGGTGTAATGGGGATATATCTGGACTGTACACTGTTACAGTGTGAGGTGTAATGGGGATATATCTGGACTGTACACTGTTACAGTGTGAGGTGTAATGGGGATATATCTGGGACTGTACACTGTTACAGTGTGAGGTGTAATGGGGATATATCTGGACTGTACACTGTTACAGTGTGAGGTGTAATGGGGATATATCTGGACTGTACACTGTTACAGTGTGAGGTGTAAGCGGACGTGGATGGTGCAGAGTGAGCGCGATAGATGACATTCCTCATTTCCTTTCTTTCTAGTTTCCGGAATGATGTCAGAGCCCTTTGCCCCTTCTCTCCCCTATCTACCATTCTCCCATCGTGAAGGAGCTGACCCCGCGCTCTCACACTCCCGCTGCTCTTTCAACTGCTCCAAGTTAATATATTCTCACTCCAGAACCCAGCATTAATTAGCCCTCGCCACCAGCCTTTAATCCACAAAGGATTTGAGTTTACAAGAAAGCTTCTTTTATTTAAAAATAGCGAGTAATTAAATTGCCTGATTCTTAGAATTCTTTTTCCTAGCATGAAACACATAATAAATCTCAGGCCAGTTGAGAATGAGTCCTCCATCTGGTTGAAGTTTGGCAGTCTGTGCGCTATCGGTGCTTCATCAGTGATTTCGGGCCAGTTTAGGATTGGTGGGGAATTAAAAGTGGATCCATCTTGTTCTGGAAGGACTGGAATTAACCGTGGGATTTTATATCAAATCCTTCCTGCTTTCCACTGGGTTCCCTCAGAATGGAACGTTGGTGCAGTCTCTCCTGGACACTTGTTGCTGCTATTTGCTCCCTTCCTGGCTCTCCCCACTCTGCCCCTGTTCATTCCCGCTCCCGGCTGTCTCTACCCCGCCCCGTCTCCCCCTCCCTCCATTCTCAGGCCCCCCCTCCCCAGCCCCCCCGCCCCACTCAGGTTGGAGGTTTAAAACCTTAGTAAAGACCATACATTGACCACACCCGCTGCTCCCAAAACCCTCTGTGAAGTTGCAGCGATCGATTCTGCGTGTGCTGGCCTGCCAGCGTCAGACTAGTTGACATCACTGAGATGGCGTTGCTAGTGGATACAGCCTGTGTGTTTGTCTTGGTCACTGGCTGCTTTCATTTAAAATAAAAGTTGGCAGACGATGCCATCATAACTCAAATGTTTTCCATTTTCCCTCTCCTGCAAGGTATCGAGCTCCAAGCTGGATTAAGCACTCTGCTCGCTCTCTTCAAAGATTGAGATATTACTGCTTGCCCAGCCTGTTTACAACTCTTGGTATTCTTGGCGTGTGCTGCCCCAGGGCGTATTGTACAATCAGGGTGTCTCTGTTCCTGTCAGCATGGTTGCTAGTGTACGACTTTGTCTCTTTCAAAGCTGATGTCCCTCAGCATCGATGTTCCTGTAGTTGAGTTCAGGCGAGGTGCAAGGAATATACGGTCACTTTGACCTTGTCCAGGGTTAGGCCTCAATTTGTTGTGTGCAGTAAACTGGGACATGAGAGAATCAGACTTTGTTCATTGGGGTTTGGAAGGTCAAAGAATTTCCTGTGACCCTCCAAGATCTCTGCGTTCAACGAATGCCAGCCTCTTGCCCGTCCTCTAACCCCCTCGGTGTCAGTGGCTCAGTTGGTAACGCTGTCGACTCTCAGTCACAAGGTTCATGGTTCAAGGCCCACTCCAGGACCTGAGTACAAAAATTAAGGCCGACACTCGCAGTGCAGCGCTGAGGGAGTGCTGCGCTGCCTTTTGGATGAGACGTTAAACCAAGGCCTCCCCCCGTCTGCTCGGGTGGATGTGCTATTCCTAGGGGCAGCAGGGGAGTTCTCGCCAGCGATTGGCAAAATATTTATCCCTCAATCAACATCACAAAGCAGATTATCTGGTCATTGCTAGTGAGAGCTTGCTGCGCACACATTGGCTGCTGTGTCCGACATTATCACAGTGGCTACATTTCAAACAGTACTTCATTGGCTGTAAAGAGCTTTGAGACGTCAACTACATAAATGGAAGCCTTTTTCAATCCATCATTGTCAGCCGTTCCTCTAGCCATTTAGATCTGACACCCCAGAGCTCCTCCTCTAACCCTCTCCACCAGCTCTTCCTTTAAGACCCTCCTTAACAGCTGACACTTGGACTAAGCTTTTGCTTACCTGTCCTCATATCTCCTCCCCTGGTTTAGGTTCAACTTCTGTCAGGATCTTTTTGTGTGAACTGCCTTACAACGTTTCACTGCGTTAAAGGCACCGCATACAGATTGGGAAACGTTCAGATAGAGGAAATAGGGAATGGTTCCCCGAGTGGCGAGGAAGTAATGGGAGGGAAGAGATTTCCAATCAGGATGGAAGCAGTTGGTGTCACTGGCAGAGACAGCCTCTTCCCTCAGAGGAGGCCGAGTGTGCGGACATTTGCGTTCTGGCTCAAACACAAACCATATCTTATCCTGTATCCCGAATTGGGATAGTTACTGAGAAAGGAATATGAAAGGCAGCAAGTCTGAGAGTGGGATTAGACCAGGCTCACATGCAGTGAAACACTGGCACAGGATTAGTGAGCTGAATGGCCTGTTTCAGAGCACTGACATTCTCGGGTGAGACAACCAAAACCATGCTTCCCATTCAACCAGGATTTCCCTTCTGCCACTTACCCCTCAGCACCTTCCCTTCCTCAAATCCCCCTTCTACTTCACCCTGTCTGTGGTCCCCACCCATTCCAGCCTACCCTCTCTCGCCTGCCCTCCCTTACCTACCCCATCACCCCCACCCACCTGCCCCCTGCATCTAACCCCGTGCATCTAACCCCGTGCTGTACCTGTCCTGGGAGTGTTTGACGGAGACAGTGTAGAGGGAGCTTTACTCTGTATCTAGCCCCGTGCTGTACCGTTCCTGGGAGTGTTTGATGGGGATGGTGTAGAGGGAGCTTTACTCTGTATCTAGCCCCGTGCTGTACCGTTCCTGGGAGTGTTTGATGGGGATGGTGTAGAGGGAGCTTTACTCTGTATCTAACCCCGTGCTGTACCTGTCCTGGAAGTGTTTGATGGGGACAGTGTCGAGAGAGCTTTACTCTGTATCTAACCCTGTGCTGTACCTGTCCTGGGAGTGTTTGATGGGGACAGTGTCGAGGGAACATTACTTTGTATCTAACCCCGTGCTGCACCTGTCCTGGGAGTGATTGATGGGGACAGTGCAGAGGGAGCTTTACTCTGTATCTAATCCCGTGCTGTACCTATCCTGGGAGTGATTGATGGGGACAGTGCAGAGGGAGCTTTACTCTGTATCTAACCCCGTGCTGTACCTGTCCTGGGAGTGTTTGATGGGGACAGTTTGGTGGGAGCTTTACTCTGAATCTAACCCCATGCTGTACCAGCCCTTGGTGTGTTTGATGCAGACTATGTGATAAGTGCTTTACTCTGTATCTAACCCCGTGCTGTACCTGTCCTGGGAGTGTTTGATGGGGACAGTTTGGTGGGGGCTTTACTCTGAATCTAACCCCAAGCTGTACCTGTCCTGGGAGTGTTTAATAGGGACAGTGTAGAGGGAGCTTTACTCTGTATCTAACCCCGTGCTGTACCTGTCCTGGGAGTGTTTGATAGGGACAGTGTAGAGGGAGCTTTACTCTGTATCTAACCCTGTGCTGTAGCTGTCCTGGGAGTGTTTCTTGGGGAGCGTGTAGAGGGAGCTTTACTCTGTATCTAACCCTGTGCTGTACCTACCCTGTGAGTGTTTGATAGCGACAGCATTTAGAGTCCTTTGCTCTGCATCTTACCCTGTACTGTACCTCCACTGGGAGTGAAGACGGGGACAGTGTAATGGGAGCTGTATTGCGTATCTATCCTGTGTACTGTCTGACCTGGAAGTGTTTGATGGAGACAGTGTCAAGGGAGCTTTACTCTGTATCTAACCACGTGCTGTAGTTGTCCTAGGAGTGTTTAATGGGACAGTGTGGAGGGAACATTGCTCTGTATCTAACCCCATACTTTACCTCCACTGGGAGTGATGGATGGGGCCAGTGTAGGGTGAGCTGTATTCTATCACACACCGTGCTGTACCTGTCCTGGGAGTATTTGATCAGCACAGTGTACAAGGAGCTATACTCTGCATCTAATCCCTTGCTGTACCTGCCCTGTGAGTGTTTGATGGGAACAGTAGACAGGGAGCTTTACACTGTATCTAACTCTGTGCAGTATCTATCTTTGGTATGTTTGAAGGGGACAATGTAGAGGGAGCATTATTCTGCATCTAACCCCCTGCTGTTCCTGTCCTGGGAGTGTTTGATGGGGACGGTGTAGAGGGAGCTTTACTCTGTATCTAGCCCCGTGCTGTACCGTTCCTGGGAGTGTTTGATGGGGATGGTGTAGAGGGAGCTTTACTCTGTATCTAACCCCGTGCTGTACCTGTCCTGGAAGTGTTTGATGGGGACAGTGTCGAGGGAGCTTTACTCTGTATCTAACCCTGTGCTGTACCTGTCCTGGGAGTGTTTGATGGGGACAGTGTCGAGGGAACATTACTTTGTATCTAACCCCGTGCTGCACCTGTCCTGGGAGTGATTGATGGGGACAGTGCAGAGGGAGCTTTACTCTGTATCTAATCCCGTGCTGTACCTATCCTGGGAGTGATTGATGGGGACAGTGCAGAGGGAGCTTTACTCTGTATCTAATCCCGTGCTGTACCTATCCTGGGAGTGTTTGATGGGGATAGTGTAGAGGGAGCTTTACTCTGTATCTAACCCCGTGCTGTACCTGTCCTGGGAGTGTTTGATGGGGACAGTTTGGTGGGAGCTTTACTCTGAATCTAACCCCATGCTGTACCTGTCCTGGGAGTGTTTGATGGGGACAGTGTAGAGGGAGCTTTACTCTGAATCTAACCCCAAGCTGTACCTGTCCTGGGAGTGTTTGATAGGGACAGTGTAGAGGGAGCTTTACTCTGTATCTAACCCCGTGCTGTACCTGTCCTGGGAGTGTTTGATAGGGACAGTGTAGAGGGAGCTTTACTCTGTATCTAACCCTGTGCTGTAGCTGTCCTGGGAGTGTTTCATGGGGAGCGTGTAGAGGGAGCTTTACTCTGTATCTAACCCTGTGCTGTACCTACCCTGTGAGTGTTTGATAGCGACAGCATTTAGAGTCCTTTGCTCTGCATCTTACCCTGTACTGTACCTCCACTGGGAGTGAAGACGGGGACAGTGTAATGGGAGCTGTATTGCGTATCTATCCTGTGTACTGTCTGACCTGGAAGTGTTTGATGGAGACAGTGTCGAGGGAGCTTTACTCTGTATCTAACCACGTGCTGTAGTTGTCCTAGGAGTGTTTAATGGGACAGTGTGGAGGGAACATTGCTCTGTATCTAACCCCATACTTTACCTCCACTGGGAGTGATGGATGGGGCCAGTGTAGGGTGAGCTGTATTCTATCACACACTGTGCTGTACCTGTCCTGGGAGTATTTGATCAGCACAGTGTACAAGGAGCTATACTCTGCATCTAATCCCTTGCTGTACCTGCCCTGTGAGTGTTTGATGGGAACAGTAGACAGGGAGCTTTACACTGTATCTAACTCTGTGCAGTATCTATCTTTGGTATGTTTGAAGGGGACAATGTAGAGGGAGCATTATTCTGCATCTAACCCCGTGCTGTTCCTGTCCTGGGAGTGTTTGATGGGGACAGTGTAGAGGGAGCTTTACTCGGTATCTAACCCCATGCTGTACCTGCCTTGGGAGTGTTTGATAGGGACAGTGTTGAGGGAGCTTTACTCTGTATCTAACCCCGTGCTGTACCTGTCCTGGTAGAGTTTGATGAGGACAGTGTAGAGGGAGCTTTACTCTGTATCTTACCCCGTACTGTACCTGTCCTGGGAGTGTTTGATGGGGACAGTGTCGAGGGAGCTATACTCTGTATCTAACCCCGTGCTGTAGCTGCCCTGGGAGTGTTTGATGGGGACAGTGTGGAGGGAGCTTTACTCTGTATCTAAGCCCGTGCTGTACCTGTCCTGGGAGTGTTTGATGGGGACAGTAGAGAGGGAGCATTACACTGTTTCTAACTCTGTGCAGTATCTATCTTTGGTATGTTTGAAGGGGACAATGTAGAGGGAGCTTTATTCTGCATCTAACCCCATTCTGTTCATGTCCTGGGAGTGTTTGATGGGGACAGTGTAGAGGGAGCTTTACTCGGTATCTAACCCCGTGCTGTACCTGCCCTGGGAGTGTTTGATGGGGACGGTGTAGAGAGATCTTTACTCTGTATTTAATCCCGTGCTGTACCTGTCCTGGGAGTGTTTGATGGGGACAGTGTAGAAGGTGCTTTACTCTGTATCTAGCCCCGTGCTGTACCTATCCTGGGAGTGTTTGATGGGGAAATAGAGAGGGAGCTTTACTCTGTATCTAACCCCGTGCTGTACCTGCCCTGGGAGTGTTTGATGGGGACGGTGTAGAGGGAGCTTTACTCTGTATCTAACCCCGTGCTGTACCTGTCCTGGGAGTGTTTGATGGGGACAGTGTAGAGGGAGCTTTACTCTGTATTTAACCCCGTGCTGTACATGTCGTGGGAGTGTTTGATGGGGACAGTGTAGAGGGAGCTTTACTCTCTATTTAACCCCATGCTGTACCTGTCCTGGGAGTGTTTGATGGGGACAGTAGAGAGGGAGCTTTACTCTGTATCTAACCCCGTGCTGTACCTGCCCTGGGAGTGTTTGATGGGGACAGTGTAGAGGGAGCTTTACTCTGTATTTAACCCCGTGCTGTACCTGTGTCCTGGGAGTGTTTGATGGGGAAATAGAGAGGGAGCTTTACTCTGTATCTAACCCCGTGCTGTACCTGCCCTGGGAGTGTTTGATGGGGACGGTGTAGAGGGAGCTTTACTCTGTATCTAACCCCGTGCTGTACCTGTCCTGGGAGTGTTTGATGGGGACAGTGTAGAGGGAGCTTTACTCTGTATTTAACCCCGTGCTGTACCTGTCGTGGGACTGTTTGATGGGGACAGTGTAGAAGGTGCTTTGCTCTGTATCTAGCCCCGTGCTGTACCTGTCCTGTGAGTGTTTGATGGGGACAGTGTAGAGGGAGCTTTACTCTGTATCTAACCCCATGCTGTACCTGTCCTGGGAGTGTTTGATGAGGACAGTGTAGAGGGAGCTTTACTCTGTATCTAACCCTGTGCTGTACCTGTCCTTGGATCGTTTGATGGGGACAGTAGAGAGGGAGCTTCACTCTGTATCTAACCCCGTGCTGTACCTGTCCTGGGAGTGTTTGATGGGGACAGTTTAGAGGGAGCTTTACTCTGTATCTAACCCCGTGCTGTACCTGTCCTGGGAGTGTTTGATGGGGACATTTAGAGGGAGCTTCACTCTATATCTAAACTGTGCTGTACCTGTCCTGGGAGTGTTTGATGGGGACAGTGTAGAGGGAGCTTTACTCTGTATCTAACCCCGTGGTGTACCTCTCCTGGGAGTGTTTGATGGGGACGGTGCAGAGGGAGGTTTACTGGAAAGTTTAGTCGTTGTGCTGCTGGTTCCTGCTTCTTCTCTTCTGAATGATGCAGCATCCTCATTGTTCATGCTTATTAATCCTGGGAATCTGATTCCTAAAGAGCTTCTGTTTCTTTTTGTTTTCTTTTAGAATCGGATGTTTCAGAGAGACCGCCAATCGCAGCCCATCCAGAGACGGCGCCGGTTCCAAAGTGTGAGAGCGGCGAGCCACGGGCTGAGAGAACCGACCTAGCCGGCGCCTGCAAGAGTTCCAGCGAGCGGCTGCTTCCCCCCTCTGCCCCGGAGAGCCTTGCCTCTGGCGGCGCCAGCTACCCCGGCCCCTCCGTGTGCCCTCCCGGCCCGGCCAAGCGCCCCAGCCGGGAGTTGGGCGTCGGCGCCGCGGGGCAGGTGCCCGGCGGAGGGGGACAAGCCAAGGGCGCTGCCGAGGAGGGCGAGATCTGGTACAACCCCATCCCGGAGGACCTGGACCTTGTGCGGGTGCCTCGAAGGCCGGAGCCCAGCCGGGCGCAGTGGTACGTGGAGGTGCCCAGCCCAGCAGATGGCCCGAGGAAGCCCGGCTGTGTCGTGACTGTGCCGGGTGGCACCGAAGCAACAGCGCCAGAGCAGCCGGCGGCGAGACACGCTTCCAAGCCTTCGTCCCCAAAAGCCCACAGGACTTCCACCTCGACGCCAGCTGCTGGGGTATCCTGGAGCGGGTACCAGGCAGGCGGCGCTGCACTGAAAGCTGAACCGTCAGGTGAGCAGTACATCCCGGCCACTGGCGCCCCAATAACCCCTGTGGGTGTGTAACCCCCCACCGCGTGAGGACCCTTCACTGAGCAGGCACCAGCGAACCAAGATGATGTGGGGATGGAGTCACGTGTAGGCTGGGTTAGCCGAGGATGGCATCTTTCCTTCCTCCTGCAGGGGCATTCTTCTGTTTTTTTTGGTCGGGGGGGTGGATGTGAATGTCACAGGCGTTTATTGCCCATCCCTTGAAAAGGTTGTTGAGGCAGGAGGCTACCTTTTTCAACCACTGCAGCTCGTGTGGTGTGGGCACACCCAGAATGCCTTTCTCTGCAGCGCTTTGATACATCTGAGTGGCCCGCTAGCCCCTTTCAGGGGGCAGTTAAAGAGGCAGCCACGTTGCTGTGGGTCTGGAGTCACGTGTAGGCCACACTGGGTAAGGTTGGCAGATTCCCTTCCTTAAAGGATATTAGTGAATGGAGTATAAAAATCGGGAAGTCTTGCTAAAACTATACAAGGCACTAGTTAGACCACACCTGGAATACTGTGAACAGTTTTGGTCCCCTTACCTAAGGAACGATATACTGGCATTGGAGGCATTCCAGAGAAGATTCACTTGGTTGATCCTGGGTATGGAGGGATTTTCTTGTGAGGAAAGGTTGAGTAGGTTGTGCCTGTACTCATTGGAGTTTAGAAAAATGAGAGGCGACCTTATTGAAACATATCAGATTCTTAGGTGGCTTGACAGGGTAGATGCTGAGAGGTTGTTTCCCCTTGTGGGAGAGTCTAGGAGCAGAGGGCACAATATCAAAGTAAGGGGGCACCCATTTAAGAGAGATATGGGGAATTTCTTCTCTCAGAGGGTAGTCAATCTGTGGAATTCTTTACTGCAGAGGGCTGTAGAGGCTGGGTCATTAAGTATATTCAAGGCTGGGATAGACAGATTTATAATCAGTAAGGGAATCAAAGGGTTATGGGGAAAAGGCAGGAAAGTGGAGTTGATGATAATCAGATCAGCCTTGATCTCATTGAATGCCGGAGCAGACTCAATGGGCTGAATGGCCTATTTCTGCTGCTATGTCTTCTGGTCTTATAGTGAACCTGATGGATTTTTACAACAATCGATGATTGTTTCATGGTCTCTATCACTGAGATTAGTTTTATATTCCATGTTTATTCATTGAATTTAAATTGCACCAACTGCCGTGGTGGGATTTGAACCCAGGTCCCCCAGTGCATTAGCCTGGGCCTCTGGCAGTGACGTGACCACTAAGCCAGCATCTCCCCCACCCCTGCAGCTTCAGGGTCACTTTTACTGATACCAGCTTTTTATTTCCAGATTTTTCTTTGAACTGGGGAGACGGTGGTGTAGTGACAAGCCACTCGGTTCAAGGGTAATTAGGGGTGAGCAACAAATGCTGGCCTTACCAACGCCACCCACATCCCATGAAAGAATCAATTTAAAAACCTGCTGGCCAGTAACACTAGCCCATTCTCCAGGTAACTTGATTTATAGAGTCTTTAACACAGGAAAATGAAGTGCCAAGAGTGTTGTGCGTAAGGAGAGAGGAACACGTTGTGAGCTACTCTTGGAGAGCTGGCCTGATGGATTTGGGTGCAGGGGCTTAGGGCGGAGGTACAATGGCAGCAGGAGGTGGTGTAGAGGTGGCCAAGGGTGTTCTCAGCATTTAGGGATTGGGGAGATGGGGTACATGAGACTACTATTAGGATTGGCACATTGGGAGGAGGCTGTAGAGGTGGCACATTGGGCAGGAGTTGTGCACCGGAGTTTTGGATAAGTTGGAGTGTTTACTGAGTGGGAAAGAGGCCCTTGGTCATGAAGGGTTTAGGCTTTGGTTAGCCTGAGGGGAGGTTGACCATGGGTGTTGCAATGGCAGGTGTGAACCATGGTGTTAATGATGGCGGGTATCACCATGGTGGTGTTAATGATGGCGGGTATCACCATGGCGGTGTTAATGATGGCGGGTATCACCATGGTGGTGTTAATGATGGCGGGTATCACCAGGGCGGTGTTAATGATGGCGGGTATCACCATGGCGGTCTTCACCATGGCGGTGTTAATGATGGCAGGTATCTCCATGGCAGTCATCACCATGGCGGTGTTAATGATGGCGGGTATCTCCATGGCGGTGTTAATGATGGCGGTCATCACCATGGCGGTGTTAATGATGGTGGGTATCACCATGGCGGTGTAAATGATGGCGGGTATCACCATGGCGGTGTTAATGATGGCGGGTATCACCGTGGTGGTGTTAATGATGGCGGGTATCACCATGGCAATGTTAATGATGGTGGGTATCACCATGGCGATGTTAATGATGGCGGGTATCACCATGGTGGTGTTAATGATGGCGGGTATCACCATGACGGTGTTAATGATGGCAGGTATCACCATGGCGGTGTTAATGATGGCGGGTATCACCATGGCTGTGTTAATGATGGCGGGTATCACCATGGCGATGTTAATGATGGCAGGTATCACCATGGCGGTGTTAAAATGATGGCGGGTATCACCATGGCGGTGTTAATGATGGTGGGTATCACCACGGCGGTGTTAATGATGGTGGGTATCACCATGGCGGATGTCATCATGGCGAGTGTTAATGATTGGTAGGATTATGGCCTTTGAAGTGCAGCTACAGGTGATGGGTTGTACACAGCCTGGTTCAGCTAGTGAGCAGAATGGGGCCAGGAGGAGAAGAGAATGGTGAACTGTAGCCATTGTAGTAATTTAGGAAACACAGCAGCCAATTTACGTACAGCAAGATCCCACAAAGATGACCGGATTATCTGATTCCAGTATATTAGGTGAGGGATAAGTATTGCTCAGGTGACAAGGGAGAACTCCATTGCTCTTGAAGGTAGTGTAGTGGGATCCTCTATGGACTTGATTCTCATCTCGAGTTCTGGTAACGCCAACTTCGCGAACCTGAATCCGTCACCTCCTCCCTTCCTGCCATATTTTCAAAATCAAGATGCTGCGAAATCTGAAATAAACACAAAAAGTGCAGGGATGGAGGGCAATCCAGTCCCCATTCACCACCACCCTCCTCCACCTGGCTGAGCTCATTCTCACTCTGAACAATCTCTCCCTCATCTCTACTCACTCCCTCCAAATGAGAGGTGTCACTATGAGCACCCGCATGGGTCCCAGTTTTGCCTGTTTTTTTTGTAGGATATGTGGAAAATTCATTATTCCAGTCCGATTCAGGCCCCCTTCCTTATTTCCTTTTCTGGACGTTGCTGATTGTGCTGATGCCACCTTTTGCTCGCACCATGAACTGGAAAATTTCATTGACTTTGTTTCCAATTTTTACCCTTCTCTCACTATCACCTGGTCCATTTCCAACCCTTCCCTTCCCCTGACTTCTCTGTCTCCATTTCTGGAGATCGGCTATCCACTAATACTCACTACAAACCCATGGACTCCCACATCTACTTTGACTGCACTCCCATGTCCCTAATCCTTCCTGTAAGGACTCCATTCCATTCTCCCAGTTTCTCCGTCTCTGTCACATCTGTTCTGATGATGCAACTTTCCACACCAGTGCTCCCAACATGTCTTCCTTTTTCATCTACCAAGGATTCTCACCCAACATGGGACCCAGCAGGATCCTCTACTGTGTCCGATCCATTTCCCACACCTCTGCTCTCACCCCTTCCCCTTGTCATCACCTTCCACTCCACCAGTTTCCGCATTCAACGCCATTTCCTCTGTCATCTCCACCACCTCCAGCTTGATGCTGCCACCAAACATCTTTCCTGGCTCTCTCCTTTCTGCATTCCCTGGGGCCGTTCCCTCCGTGACACCCTCGTCCACCTCCCTCACTTCCCTGCGGCACATTTCCATGTAATCCCAGGGGATGCAACACCTGTTCTTTCATCAGCTCCTTTCACACCATCCAAGGCCCCAAACACTCCTTCCCAGTGAGACAGCAATTTACTTGCAATTTCGTATTATATCTTTACCACTCACAATGTATTCTCTCCCACATTGGGGAGACCACACGCAGACTGACTGACAGCTTTGTGGAACACCTTCGTTCAGTCCGCAAGCATGACCCTGACCTCCCTGCCGCTTGACATCTCCACCTTGCTCCCACTCTGACCTTCCTGTCCATGGCCTGCTGCACTCTTCCATTGAAGCTCAACGCGAGCTTGAGGAACAACGTCTTATCATTCGACTGGACACTCTCCAGCCTTCTGGGCACCACATTGAGCTCAACATCGTCAGATCATAACCTCTGCCCTCATGTTGCTCTGTGTGTTTTGTTTGTTGTTTTTTGTGTTTAACTAGCTTGTCCTGGTCTCGATGCTTTCTTTATCCCTTCATGTTGCATTCAGATTAGCGTGAGACGGTGGTGTGATGATAATGTCATGGGCCTAGCAATCCAGAGGCCCAGGCTAATGTTCTGGGGACACGGGTTCAAATCCCACCATGGCAGCTGGTGGAATTTAAATTCAATTAATAAATAAATGTGGAATATAAAGCTAGTCTCAGTAATGAAGCTATACCAACTGGTTCACTAATGTCCTTCAGTAATGTGAAGGGAACCTGCCATCCTTACCTGGTCTGACCTACATGAGACTGCAGGCCCTCACCAATGTGAATGACTCTTAACTGCCCTCTGCAATGGCCTAGCAAGCCGCTCAGTCCAAGGGCAATTAGGGAAGGGCAACAAGCTGGCCTTGCCATTGAGAGAATGCCTATCTAGCCAGTTGCGCCTCATTGGGACACAGCCTTTGTTCTTTACCATTCTATTAGGCGATTGCATCATGAAATCGTTTCTTATTCAATCTCCCCTGCTCTCCGCCCTCTCACAGGCCTCCTCTCTTGTTCTTCTTGCCCTACTCGCCCCTCCCCTTCCGTTGGCTGAAAATTCTTACATTTGCTTCTCCAGTTCTGATGTAAGGTCGTCTTGACCTGAAACATTAACTCTCTCTCTCTCCAGAGATGCCACCTGACCTGCCACATTTTCATCTCCTAGAGATGCGGGGCGGGGGCAAGGTTTGGGCCTGTCACCTCTCTCGGCAGACCTGAGGCAGTGTCGGAGAAGGTTCGGGGGTGGTGCTGCGCAGGCTGGCTCAAAGGCCTACCTCAGTCCCCGGGGACGTCAACCCATCTCTCCACATCATTTTCTTTTGCCCTCTAATCCACACCCACCACCCAACCCCACTTCCTCTCCGTGCCCCATCAGACTCCCCCCATGTCACCTCATTGTCCTGTCTCTGCACCCTCCCCCCCCCCCCCCCACCTCTCACTGCCCCCCCTTGTATCCTCCATAGTCACTCACCCAGTATCCACAATGGACAGACCTCAGGTGCCATGTAATAACAGCAGGAAGTCTTTCTAATGGCTTCCGGGGAAAAAAATTTAAACCTCTCACAAGCACCTTAAACAGTCAACCAAACACACAGATACTCATCCTGCACAGAGGAGAGAGAACTCCAGTCCCATTGAAAGAAAATTAAATCCCCTTAAGTGGTCATTAAGTTGTGAAAACAAACAAGAATCTATTCAGAAACCACATCTAGAATGGAAAGTTCTATTATAACCTCTCAAAACTGTCAGTCAAACCATATTCTGTCTCCTGAGCAACTGTGAACAATCTCCCAGCTGACTTGCCTCGAAAGCTTTTGAAATTCAGCCAAGCATTTATAATGGGCTTAACTGTCAAAACAAACCATTACAGCTCCAGATAATGGAGCCTATTGAAACTGAAAGGCCAGGTAGTTTTGTTCTGTTTCAAAGAGTTTGACTACCAAGCACAGGAGTGGGTTGGGTTTTTTGCCTAAGTTTAAGCAGCAGGCCATTTTTATTTCTAAGTTAACAGATTTACACCATTGTTCAGCTCATGACAGGAGAGTCGCAGGTGCTGTTTTCTTCAGTTTTGAATGCATAATAGCACTTTCCCAATGTGAAAAGTACTCTAATCCATCTCAACATTTACACAATGCTGGCCAACTTATTTTTGCAAGACAAAGCCCTTTGAACCATCACTACAGTGAAAACACATCTAACTTATTCAACGGCATCTAATAATGACATTTAATGCTTACCAGTTGGAAAGTTCCCGACTCATCAGCAGGCTTTCTTCAAGCTTTCCGAGCTCTCTTACCTGGTGGGTTTTCCAAAGGCTTCCAAATCCCGCTTGACCCGATAAAAATACTGTGGGACATGAAATACGCATTTCCCCTAGGCCTGTCAATGGCCACTCTGACATCACAGGCCTTGCATGAGTGGTTTCAATCCCAACCTCTTGGCCAATGGGAAGTTTGTGTTGGGCTCTTTTCGAGGGAGAAATTCAAATTTCTGGTCCCGCAGCCTCAATTTTGCCGATTTCGGCACCCATTCCTGACTTTTTTTGGGACAAGAAAATCCAGCCCCAGGTCTCTGGAATTCTCTTGCTAAACCTCTTATCCTCTCTCCCTTGTCCCCTTTAGGACATTTCTTAAAACCTTCCTCTTTGTCCAATCTTTTGACGTATATCCAGATATCTCCTTATGTGACTCGCTGTCCAATATTGTCAGATGACACTTCAGTGAAGCTTTACTACATTAAAGTCACTAAGAAAGTATGACTTGCAGTTGTTTAAAACATTTTAAAATGTTTAAATTGAAGGGAGTGTCTCTTGAATGTTCAATGTGTTTGAAAGGTCACACACACACCATAAGAAGCTATGACTTTGTCACAGCCCTCAGAAGGGATGCGGTTGGGTTTGGACACAAAGATCTGGTTGGTAGAATGTTCCTGCCCTGTCTGAAGTTTGGTTGTGTTCCCTGATTGATAATCTTACGATTGGCTCAAAAGCTCACACAGGCAAGAGACCTACCTTACACCTCTGTGATGTTCCAGGACATCGGTCACTTCTGGGCCACTGAGTGAACTAGGGACTGAGCAAGTCTTCAGTTTGTAACAGGACCTCTGTCCCCTCTTGGAGTAGTCTCGCAGAGCATGAATCTCACATGTCCCAGCTTTGAAAGCGGTGGCCACCTGACCTACATTGCTCCTGTCCTCTTGTAACTCTTTTGAGTACAAACATGTTTCCATCTGTTTCAGATGAAGTTACATTATTTCATAGTTTGCCATTGTGAGATTTGAACTCTTGATCTTGGGGTTATAAGCCCAGTACCATAACCACTTGGCTATTTAGGCCAAGCTCCTGTCCTCTTGTATTACTCTCCATCGAAAAGGTTAACAAGTGATATGAATGACCTAGTTCATTTGATTCAGCTGTACATTAGCACACCATTCTTTACCATCTTCTGTTCCTCCCTGTCTTCTCCTCGACCTCATAATAATCAAGACCAAGGCAATGAAGCCAACTTGACTGGACATGTCCCTGCCATTGGCACTTCACTGCCTACTGACCCGCCAGTAACTTCTGTCGTTGGCAGAGACTGTCCATTTTGGATATAAGGGTTTAGTCACCATTGAAGAACAGATTAAAACAGGAGTAGCCCATTCAGGAGTAGGCAATAAATGCTGGCTTAGCCAGTGACACCCATATCCCATGAATGAATTAACAAAGAGTCCCTTGAGCTCTCTCTGCTGTTTAAGTCGATCATGGCTGACCTGCACCTTAACTTGATTAATTAATACCTTTGCCTATCTCTTTACCACCAGCCCCACAACCCTCGGAGACATCTGCGCTCCTCCAATTCTGGCCTCTTGAGCGTGCCAGATTTTAATTGTTGTGCTGTTAGTGGCCTCACCTGCTTCCAGAGGCCCTGGGATTCCCTCCCTAAACCTCTCTGCTCTCTACCTCTCTTTCTTCCCATAAGGTGCTCCTCAAAACCTCTTTGACCAAGGGTCATCCACCCTAATACCTCCCTATTCAGCTCGGTGCCATCTTTTCTTTTATAATTTGCCCCCTGGGGACGCTTGATCACATTAAAAGCACTATACAAATGCAATCCGTTAGCTTTATCCAAAACAAAACTATTGCCACAAGAACAGAAATTTCTGGGAAATACTCAGCGTCTGTGGAGAGAGAAACAATTCAGATTCGTGACCCTTCGGCTGATTCCAGCCTGAAACTCCAGTTCATCTCCAGCATTCAGCTTTTAGGAGGGGGGAGTTCTGGATTATCGTTACTTGTTACCTGTACATATGCAGCTAGATTTCACTGCTGTGCAGCCCGGCTCTGAATTTATGTTTGTTTCCCCATGTCCTAACTTGCTCACCAGGTGAGTCTGTATCTGCCCAGTCAAATTCTTTTATTAGTTTAAACACCTCCATTCAGTCTGAACCCACGGGAGTATAACTCAACGTTGTGCGATTTATCCTGATAATCCTTTAAGCCCTGGCCCGTGAAACCAGCATCGGTTGTGTTAAAAGCCCATCTGGTTCACTAACGTCCTTTAGGGAAGGAAACCTACCGTCCTTTTCCAGGTCTGGTCTACACGTGACTCCAGACCCACACAGCGATGTGGTTAACTCTCAGCTGCCCTCTGAAATGGCCTGGGCAAGCCACTCAGGTCAAGAGCAATTAGGGATGGGGAACAACTGCTGGCCTTGCCAGCGACACCCACATCCCACTAAAGAATAAAGAAAAGTAATAATTCTGGTGAATCTGCACCGTGCACCGTCCGAATTGGTTGCTGTGTTTCTCTACGTCATGACAACGGCTGCGATTCAAATTGCTTCGTTGGTGGCTGAGCGTTTTGGGACCCCTGGAATCCTGAACGATGCTACAGAAATGTGAGTTGTTGCTTACCTGTCCTTCCTGAAGCGCCCTGCCTAGAACTGAATGCCGTACCCCTCCTCCCCCCCTCGCCCCCTCAACGTTTGGAAACCGTTCTGACTGTTCTTTCGTGGATCCAAAGTGGACGACCTCTCACTCCCCCACGTTGAACGCCCAGCTTCCACAGTCCTGCTCGCTCAGTCCGTCAGGACCGCTCCTTATGTCCTGCCCGACCCACCCCCCCCTCCCTCCAAACAACCTCGTGTCATCGACAACTCTCTACACCTTCGTCATGGATAGATCCACTGACAAGTTGAAGTCCCAGTAAAAACCTGGGGAGCACCACTTGTCATGTTTGTGTGTTCTGCACCCTTTACCCCCACCCTCCTTCTCCTCGCTTCCAATTACCAAACCACTTCACAAGGTTGCCTCCCATTCCATGTGTTTGTTACTGTTGATAATCAGTTTGTACAGAAGTTGATTAAGTCTCTTTGGAAGCCAATCTGAACAATGTGCGTAGACCCTCCCATATTCTCTATGCTATTGCCTACCCCTGCCTGTTTTCCGATGAGGATTCACACAGTGAGGGTGAACACTCCCATCCCAGCCCTTTACTCCATCCTGTGCTTGCACGCAACAGGAACCACCCCTCCTCCCATTCCTCCTCCCTCAACCCCTCATTTTTAGCGACTGAAGGCATGGCTGCCAATGGTGGAGCCAAGGAAATCAGGGATGTACAAGAGGCTAGAATCAAGATGGGTGTGGATACCACCCCCCCCCCCCCCCCCCACCCCGCCAAAGGGCTCTGGGGGTTAGAGGAGAATATGGAGAGCGGGAGGGGCAAGGCCAGGGGGAGGGGACTAGAAAACAAGGATGAGAATTTTAAAACCGAGGCGTTGCCAGACTGGGAGCCGGTGTGGGTCGGCGAGCATGGGGTTGGCGTGTTTCTCGTTCAGTGAGGGTCCCCGTGTTAGGTGCAAGCTGCGAAACGTTAAGTCAACCGTCTTCACGGGTCACTTGTGTTGGGATGGTGAGTGAGCCGCACAGTCTGACGAGGCCTGTTTGCGTTGGGACTGGGCTGGCTGGTGGGCACCGAGGGTTGGTGGAGGCCGGCGCGGGAGGAGGGACTTTCTGACTCATTGTTTGTTTGTTTTGTTTTTTTTTTCCCCCTGTTTTCCCACAGAGGGGGCGGCGGACCCCCGGACGGAGAGCGGCCGGATGCCGCCGGCCAGCCCCAGGCCCTCCAAGAAGAGCGCGGCGGCCCACCGCTCCCTGTCGGACCGAGTCAAGTCCCCCGGCACGGTTCGGAGGCTGTCCATGAAAATGAAGAAGCTGCCGGAGCTGAGGCGCAAGCTGAGCCTGAGAGGGACTTCGCGCTCCAGTCGCCACGACAAAGAGGGCGGAGGGGGGGCCCTGGAGAGCGCCCGGCCGGGACCAAGCGGGAGGGCCTCCCCTCCCCCTCCCTCCTCCCCCTCCCCCTCCTCTCCCAGCATGCCGCTGCCCGTCTCCAACGTCATCTGCCGTTACCACCTAGACAGCAGCGTGTTGTCCCGCGGGAGCAGCTGCCAGCGGAAGAAGCAGCGGAGCTCGAGGGCCCTGGGCAAGGGCGGCTACCTGAGCGACGGGGACTCGCCGGAACTGGTTGCCAAGGCGGGGAAGCCCGATGGTGGCCCCTGGCGCAGGGAAAAGGAGGGCGCCGGCGGCTGCCAGCTGCCGGCCGGCGCCAAGCTGGACACGGGGGCCTTCCGGCCCTATGGGGGCAGGGAGCAGCCGCGCTGCCTGCAGTACCTCTCGGGCCTGATCAACGTCCGGCTCTACGGCATTGAAGGCGTCAAGCTGCCCCGGGCCGGCCTGAGGGACATCTTCTGCGCCATCCAGGTGGACTCGGTCAGCAAGGCTCGCACCGCCATGCTGACCTGCCAGGACCCCTTCCTCAGCCTGGACCACACCTTCAACATCGAGCTGGAGCACTCCCAGCAGCTCAAGCTCCTGGTCTTCAGCTGGGACCCCGGCTCCTCTCGCAACCGCGTATGCTGCCATGGGACTGCTGTGCTGCCTCCACTCTTCAAAGGTAATGGCAAACCAGCTCGCTCACTCTGTCTGTCTCTGTCTGTCTCTGTCTGTCTCTGTCTGTCTCTGTCTGTCTCTGTCTGTCTCTGTCTGTCTCTGTCTGTCTCTGTCTCTGTCTGTCTCTGTCTGTGTCTGTCTCTGTCTGTGTCTGTCTCTGTCTGTCTCTGTCTGTCTGTCTCTGTCTGTCTGTATCTGTTTGTCTCTGTCTGTCTCTCTCTCTCTCTCTCTCTCTCTCTCTCTCTGTCTCTCTCTCTGTCTCTCTCTCTGTCTCTCTCCGTCTTTCTCTCTGTCTCTCTGTCTCTCTGTCTGTCTTTCTCTC